>CAWUFW010011758.1:565000-575000 GCA_963921515.1 Calotriton arnoldi
ATGAGGCAGTCATTCACAGTAGACTGCAGTAGTGAAGTTTGTAAAATGTGCGCAGTCACCTTACCCTTTCCAGACTAGTGAATGTGTTTTGGAAATGTCCAAGGAACTGTGTTGCTTGTCTAGAATCACACTGTGAGTCTGTATGCAATTGGGCAACCACTGTGAGAGAAGCATTTGGGTACTTTATGTCTTTGCAGACAAATAACTGCTTTAAAACCTGTCATGTTGTCAAGTTTTAGTAGTATTAGAAGCCAGTCATTTCTTGTGCATTCGCAGAATGAGACAGTCATTCACAGTAGAATGCAGTAGTGAATTTTGTAAAATGTGAGCAGTCACCTTACCCCTTCCAGACTAGTGAATGTGTTTTGGAAAGGTCCAAGGAACTGTGTTTCTTGTCTAGAATCACACTGTGAGTCTATCTGCATTTGGGCAACCATTGTGAGAGAAGCATTTGGGTACTTTATGTCTTTGCAGACAGATAACCGCTTTAAAACCTGTCATGTTGTCAAATTTTCGTAGTATTAGAAGCCAGTTATTGCTTGTGCATTCGCAGAATGAGGCAGTCATTCACAGTAGACTGCAGTAGTGAATTTTGTAAAAAGTGTGCAGTCACCTTACCCCTTCCAGACTAGTAAATGTGTTTTGGAAAGGTCCAAGGAACTGTGTTGCTTGTCTAGAATCACACTGTGAATGTGTGTACATTTGGGCAACCACTGTGAGAGAAGCATTTGGGTAGTTCATATCTTTGCAGACAGATAACCGCTTTAAAACCTGTCATGTTGTCAAGTTTTCGTAGTATTAGATGCTCCAGGAATTACGCTGTTACTTCCCATGCACTCCTCTAGTCAGCAATCCAGCACCATGTGCTAATGCAATCAGTGCGTCAAAACTTAAACACTTATAAATTCCCTTATGCACACTCCTTGCAGTACCAAGGCCTTAGCACATATACTGCTACAAATCCCTATCTTCTACGCATGAAGTCCTCTAACCATCTACACACTTGTCTTTCAGTCCTTCAATTATCAGGCAGTATCCATACACTCCAATAAAGACATTGTTACTCCCCATGCACTCCTCCAGTCAGCTATCCAGCACATATACTAATCCAAACACTGTGCCATAACCAAACACTTATAAATTCAGTCAGGCACTGACCTTAAAGTACTCTATTCATTCAGTCAGTACCCAATTACTCATGCAGTGTCCCAGGCTTTAGTACATAGACTGCTTCAAACACCTATCAAGTATGCATGTAGTCCTGTAACTACCTACACACTTGTTTTTCACTTCTTCAATTCTCAGGCACTATCCATACACTTCAATAAACACCTTGTTACTCCGCATGCACTCTTCCACTCAGCCATCCAGCACATATAGTAATCTAAACACTGTGCCATAACCAAACACTTATGAATTCAGCCAGGCACTCACCTTGAAGTACTCTAATCATTCAGTCAGTGTTCAATTACTCATGCAGTGACCCAGGCCTTAGCACATAGACTGCTTCAAACACCTATCCAGTACGCATGTAGTCCTGTATCTACCTCCACACTTGTTTTTCACACCTTCAATTCCCCAGTCAGTATCTATACACTCTAGCAGTCTCCTCTAGTGACCCATTCAGCTCCATGTACTAATCCATTCAATGCGCCAAAACCCAATCACTTAAAAATTCACCTAGGCACTATCCTTACAGTACTGTTTACATTCAGTTACTTTCCAAATACTCATTCAGTGATTTAGAGCCTTAACACATATTGTGTTTCAAACTTCTATCCACTATACATGTCATCCTCTAACCATCTACGCACTTGTGTTTAAGGCTTTTAATTCCCCAGTCAGTCTCCTTACACTTTAAGAAACACCCTGTCATTCCCCTTGCAATCCTGTATTGACCCATTCAGCACCATGTACTAATGCATTCACTCTGCCAAAACCCAACCGCTTATAAATTCACCCGTGCATTCTCAATGCAGTACTCTAATAATTTAATCAGTACACAAGTACTCATGCAGTGATTCTGGCTTCTGCAGATGGACTGCTACAAATCTTTATCGAATATGCATGCACTCCTTTAATCACTTACACACTTATCTTACACACCTTCATTTCCCCAAGCAGTATCCATACACTAAAGTAAACATCCTGTAACTCTCCTTGCAGTGTTGTAGTGACCCATTCAAAAATATGTACTAATCCATTCACTGTGCAAAAACTGAATCACTTTTAAATTCACCAAGGCACTCTCCGTGTACTACTCTAATCATTGTTTTGCAACCCAACTACTTATACAGTGAGCTATGTTTTAACACGTGCAATGTGTTTCTATAGTAATTGAAGGGTATAATTTGTAAATTTATTAAAATTAATTTATTTATAATTATTTCTTACAGATATTGTTTATCATCATTAAAACAAACTTATCATGCCTTTAAAATCAAGAAAGAGAAAACGACAGCAAAAAGAAAATTATTTGAACAAATCTGCAGAAGAAGTATTGGATGACCAACATCATGTGGCTAAAAAGAAAAAGTCTTTCGGTAAGACAACAAAAGAATTCCTTAAAAAAATTTCAAAGCCTAGAAATAGTGTACAAATTGTACAAAGTAAAAACAATGCTTCAACTAGAAAAAAGAGTATGAGTAAAAAGAAAGGAGTAAATGGAAAATTACATTCAAACGATACAATGAATGGTAAAAGAAGGCAAAATCAGTATAAAGAAATCAGGAAAAAGATTTTTTATAATAGAGTTGTTTTTAACTTGCTTAAAGATGTTAAAAAATATAAAAGAAGAGCACTATTTTATAAAAAGAAAAAGTATATTGAATCCATTGTTCAAAAAGCTTTGGAATTAAAAAGGAAATTATTTATTTTAGTTTTGAATAGAATTCGATCAATACATAAACCAATTCATTTTTTGAAGGCCAAAAGTAAGAAGAAAAAAGTAATTAACAGAACTAATTTTTGTGAATTTTTTTGGGTGAATGGAAACATAGTTCAAGTTCAGAGCCGTTCTTTAATGAAGAGAGTTATTTTCAGACCAATAATTTATTGCATGCAGTTGATACCAGTGGTCGTGCTTATGAGGTTAGAAATGGTTGTGCAATTGAGAAAGAGAAGGTGGTTCCCAGAAATGTAGAAGAAGTGATAGCTGATGAAGCTCTAGGGAGACGTCCTAAAGCCCCAGTGTATACTTGGGATTGCAGTAGTATTTGTAGTGTACGACAGGAATCTATTGATATTTTACGAAATTTCTTACGAGAGTATACTAAAAAAAGTGTTAAGCAAAAGATTAAGATGTTACAAGGACTAGACCCTTGCAGAGTGAGAAAAAATACTGGTTTGCAAGGTCATTCTCTGGCTTGTGTTTCTAGAAAAGTATGTCAAAGTGTTTTTCATCATTTTAGGATGTTAGCAGTACATCATTCTGAAATGCGGAAGATAGTTAGAAGATTGTATTATGCAAAAAGTCCAGCACTTAAATTAAATGAGTTGAACAGTGCTCTTTTGTGTGGGTCAGTATCTGATGTGAAGAAGGTTTGTGATGAAATTGAGTTTTGTTACTTTGGTCCGGAAGAAGAGAGTGCAGAAACTGACACATTGATAGAAGAAAATGTTGAAGAGAATGTGCAACATACTACTCCCAAAAAATTTGAAGAACAAATTACAAAGTTTATGGTGATTTCAGGTGAAAGGCCAAATTATTCTTGTATTTGTTGCCGGCGAACTCACTATAGAAATCAGACTAGGAGTGTTGATCTGTATTTTAAAAGTGAAAAACAAAATAATGATGAGTGGAAGAATTTTGCAACTTATTTGTGGGTAGAGAATTGTTTTGATTTGGGTACTGATCAACGTATTTGTAAATATTGTTATAACAAATTGGATGAAAATAAAATGCCTGCTAGAGCTGTTCATAATGATCTAGAGTTGATAACTATTCCTCCGGAACTAATAGATTTAAACACGTATGAGTCTATACTCATTCAATGTGTACACCCATTTCAGGCTATTGTTCGTATGGAGCCAAAAACAGGTAAATTGCCTCCGACTGATTTACAGAGAGGATTAAAAGGAAGAGTTGTATATTTACCACTGGATTTAAAGAAAAATATTGACACTATTGGTGTAGAGAATGTAGAAAGTGAACCATTAGTTATTCTAGTTAATGGTGTTCCTACTAAGAGTAAGAAAATCTGGCAAGAATTAGTGGATGTTAGAAAAGTGCAAAAGGCAACATTATATCTAATAAAAAACAATGAGTACTATAAAAATGTGTATGTGGAAGAAGAAGAAATACTTTTAGATGATGATACTGAAACATCAAGTGGTCAAATTGAAAAAGTGGACATGTCAAAAAATGAAGAAATCTATGAACATTATAGTGTACATCCACTTCATTCGAAAGAAGTGATGGGAAATACTATTGAGTTATTCCAAATGAAGGAAGCAAAGGGTACTCCCATCAGTGTATGGGAGAAAAGTTTGGAAGCTCGTTGTTTTCCGCAGCTTTTTCCAACTGGAAAAGGTGGACGATATGATGAACGACCTGTGCAGATTCCTGCATCTGAATATCGGACAACAAGATTGTATGCAAAAGATCCAAGGTTTCGACAATGTATCCCATATATATT
Organism: Calotriton arnoldi; assembly: GCA_963921515.1. Classification (NCBI taxonomy): domain Eukaryota; kingdom Metazoa; phylum Chordata; class Amphibia; order Caudata; family Salamandridae; genus Calotriton; species Calotriton arnoldi. Next base: position 569,638 of record CAWUFW010011758.1, read on the forward strand.
TCATCTTTTGTTTGAGAGTGACTTATCTGGACTTTCATATGCAGTCAACCACATTTTGAAAACAGGAGTACATTTTCAAAATGTTTCTGCAAAGCAATTTATGGATAAAGTACATCAGAGAGACGATCATCTAGAATCTCAGTTGATTAATTTGATGGCATGTCAGCGTGGTACTAATGAGTATTGGTACCGTCGTCATGGAGAACTTAAATGCATGCTAAGGAACTTAGGAACTCCTACATGGTTTCTTACCCTAAGCTGTGCTGAATACGCTTGGGATGATTTACTTGAATTTCTTCGTGAGGCAAATTCAAATGTAAAAAATATTGAATACAAGACACCTGGAGAATTGTGCTCTTTGGATCCTGTTAATGTGTGCAGGTATTTTAATCATAGATTTGAAGCTATGATGTCTTTTATCTGCAATAAAAAAAATCCTCCTCTTGGAGAAGTTCTGGATTTTTTTGGGAGAAAGGAGTATCAAGCTAGAGGTGCTCCTCATATACATATGCTGATATGGATCAAAGATGCTCCTAAATTCGGAACTGATTCTGATGATACTGTTTTGTCTTTTATTGAAGAATATGCCACATGTGCTATACCCAAAAGAACAGAAGAAAAAAACTTAAAACAACAAGTTTTACGATTCCAAAGCCATCGATGCGGAAAATACTGTCGACGAAAGTACAAGTGTAAGGAAAAGTTTTATACCAAATGTCGTTTTGGATTTCCACGTCCTGTAATATCCAAAGGAAGAGTAAACAGTTTTATGTCAGCTATGAGACATACCATCACTAGAAAGTCTCCAAAAAATACATACAATTTGAGAAGAAGTGAAGATTCAAAATATATAAATGATTATAATCCTGTTATTCTCTCAATGTGGAATGCTAATATGGATATTCAGTATGTTGCAGATAATTCCATTGCTGTTGCCCGGTATGTGACATCTTATATAACAAAATCTGAAAAGACAGAATTGAAAGAAATGTGGGAAGAGATTTCTCACGAGAAGAGTCTAAGTAAGAAATTATACAGTTTCAGTTTGAAGATGTTATCCCATCGAGAAATTGGAGCGTATGAATGCTCAGATCGGTTATCATCTGCAAGTTTATACTCAAAATCTAGAAGAATCATTTGGGTGAGTCTAGGTCTTGCTGCAACGCGAAATCGAGTACTTAAATCTGTTCAAGAAATTGAATATTTAGCAGAAAAAGAGCCGGAAAGTACAGATATTGTGAAAACAAATATGTTGGACACATATTATCCAAATAGAAGTCATCATCTTGAGAACATATGTCTTTATGAAGTGCTGCAAAACTACACTTTTAAACGGAATACTACAGAAAACATCACTGAGGGAAAATATGCAGTAATTGGTTCCGAAGGATGTTTGGTGAAACAAAGGAAAGGAAATTTGATTAATCACAGAAAACTAAGTTGTGACAGTACTGATAAAAGAGAATTTTACTATTTTGCACTTTTGCAACTGTTCAAACCGTGGCGTTCAGAATTGGAATTACTTGGAGAATTTCAGAGTTATGAAGATTCCTTCAATGCTTGTAAAGATACCATACAATGCACTGTTTTTGCACATTATGTAAAGATGTTGAACGATGAAATTGACCAAGAAGCTACTATTGCAGCAGAGATTGCTAGAGACAGTTCTCAAGACAGTCAAACTTCTGCTGCGAACAGTGAAGATCCACTAGGACAACCAATTGTTGAAAATGAAGCAGCAATTGCTATGAAGGAAGTTGAAACAGCAATGCTTCAAGGTCGAGAAGATATTATGGACTTAACAAACTTGGAAGAACAACTAAATGTTGAACAACAAGAAATATATCAGCAAGTGAAGCAACAGATTGACCATGGATTACTTCATGAAAACAAAGAATGCTCATGCACATCTTTTGAACCTATCCGGATGTATGTAAGTGGACAAGCTGGAACAGGAAAAAGTTTCTTAATAAAAGTAATGACCAGTTATCTACACAAAATAACTGAGTCACATTTGTCTTGTGTTGTAACTGCTCCTACTGGGTTGGCAGCACACAACATTAAAGGAATTACATTACATCGTTTACTAATGCTACCTGTGGAGCATGAAAACAAATTGGAATATCATAAGCTATCTGGAGAAGCTTGTTATGAAGTTTCTAGAGTGCTGAAGAAAATGAAAGTTCTGATTATTGATGAGGTAAGCATGGTCTCAAACTTAATGCTTGCTTTTGTGCATTTAAGAATGCAGCAAATTCTTAAAACAGAGTACGATGTGTTATTTGGAGGAAAACATGTTATAGTTTTTGGAGATCTACTGCAACTTACTCCTGTAAAAGGACAACCAGTATTTAAAATGCTTGTGCATGAAGACACCAGAAAGTCTATGGGTAGTGTTGGAAATGTTAACATTTGGTCATATTTTGAATACAAAGAACTCATTACGAATATGCGACAGGCAAATGATGTTGATTATGGAACTATTCTTCAAGATGTAAGAATTGGAGTACTGACAGAACATGGGAAACAGGCTTTACAGAGTCGGTTACTTTTGAATTTGTTTCCAAATGAAAATATAGTTCAGGAGAAAATATATAAGAAAATTGCAGAAACCAAATCAGTAATCTGTTTAATGCCAACACTGCGACAGTGTTCTATATTCAACATAGAAGTTTTGAAGCTTGAAAATGAAGAAATAATAAAAATGGAGGCCATTGATAAAATAGAGCATGAAGGAATCACTATTATTTTGACCGAAAAATTGCAAACAAAATTGCATTCTTTAGAAAATTCAATATCTAAAACTGCTGGTTTAGAAAAGAATCTATATGTATGTATAAACTGTCGGGTAATTTTAAGGCGTAATTTGGATGTAGAAAAAGGTTTAGTTAATGGAGCAATGGGTAAACTTGTGGATTTTGTAAATTATCAAAAAAGAGATGGAATTGAATTTTTAAAAATCAAATTTGATGAAATTGAAGAAGTAAAACAAATTGGTCGTTGTTCAGTTCGTTTTTTGCTTGTAAAAGATTTATATGTCCGTAGAAAACAATTTCCACTTTCTTTGGCATATGCAGTGACTATTCATAAATCTCAAGGATTAAGTGTAGATAGTGCTTTGGTGAACATTGGAAGTACCGTGTTTAAAGAGGGTATGGCATATGTTGCTTTGTCCAGAGTGAGAACTTTATCTGGTTTGTTTTTAATTGATTTTGATGACTCAAAGATTATTGCAGATACAAACTGTGTAAAAGAGTATAATAGATTAAGAAGAGCGTATGCTCCCAATTTAGGTCAGTTTCCTGTATTTGAAAAGCGTGTGGTAGGTAGAAAAAGAACACATGACAATATTTGTAGTAAAGTAATAGCAAAGAAAAAAATGAAGAAAATGTTGTAATTGCAAGCAAGAAGACAAAGGACGCTAATGAAGACATTGTTGGTTATCAGTTTGAAAATAGTTCAGGTATCAACTGCTATGCTAACGTAGTAGTTAATGTTGTTTTTTTCTTGAAAGTTTGCAACAACAAATTATGGAGAATCGGGAAAAAATATTTTGCTCCATGTTGTATTCTGTTTATGAAAAATTGAGGACTGATAAAAGTAAAATGCAAAGCGTTTCTGAAATTCGTCAAGTTTTGGATATATGTTGTGGATCAACACAATTTAGACAAAATATACAACAAGATGCTCAGGAATTTTTAATGTATATGCTTACTGTATTGGAAAATGAAGGGATAGACATTGAAAATCTTTTCGGCCTTTGTTATAAATGGGAACATGTATGTGAAAATTGTATGTTTACATGTACCACTGATATAGACACAGAAAGATTTATATATTTGACATTACCAGAGTGTAAATCAGTATCTTTTAATAAACTAGTTAAAGCAGCAAATCAAAACATGAAGTGTACCCAATGCAAATCTGAAATGTTATCAACATTATTTATAGAAAAATATGGACAATATATAATTTTAATGATGCAACGTTGTACAGCTGATGGAAGAAAATTGGACACTTTCATAAAAAAATTTGTAGCAACTCAACTATCAATATCAGGAAGGACTTTTGTTGCAGTAGCAATTATTTTCCATCTTGGTGCTTCCACTACATCTGGACATTACACTGTGTATCTAAAATGTAATAAAGGCTGGACATATTGTAATGATGCTCAGTTGGTTTTTAAACAACGTTTGCCAAGTGAATTACCAAATTCTTACCTAATATTTTTAAAACCAAAGTTTTAGGAAGATAATTTGGCCTCTGAGGAATTTATTAATATGTATTAATACGATTACTATTGGACAATTTTAATGTAAAGGACTTCAACAATACCATTTGGCCAAGAGGAAAGGTGTATGTTTCAATTGTGGACTTTTTCTTCTACATTCTCTCTGCATATATTTTTAACCAACAACATTTACAGTGTATATAAATTTACGTTTGAAAATTTTCATAGGAGTTAAGATTTTTATATATATGTGATTTGCATTATATGCTATGTTATTTTTGGATGTAGTCTTGGGTTTTTTAAAACAATATTATTTATTGGTTTTTTTTGCCCTCTGTTATGTGATGAGTATGATTGAAAACACTGTTTCAAGTGAATTTCAATTTATTCTGATGACAGTAAAAAAGACAAACAAAATAATTTGTAAAATGATAAAATTATGCTGTATTGTAAAAAATATAATATTATATATTATAACTATTTTTTCTTCTCTTTCACAGATCGTAATTCTAAAATAACATTTTTAGAAATGTATTTTATAAAAAACAATTGAAAAATAATGTGTACCATTTTTTATTTGTATTACTGTGAAGGTAAGTTTAACTAAGTATTAAAATGCACAATAGCCTGTGTTTGCACAGAGGTGAAGAAAGGACAGATGGATGTGGTAGATATGTGTAGAAAGATGCTCTGTGCGTGTTTTAAGTTGCACAATAAAGTTAACATGAATACTGAGTGTCACTGGGAGCCAAGAAACCCACCAGATATGTGCAGTAACTGCCAAAGAGTTGTATTTTAGAGACATATAAAATTTGATATAGTTTTAGAACACATATCTGCAAAATGGGTATATGGGGGCAGATTTACAAGCCCCTTGCGCCACTTTTGCGTCACTTTTCCAATGTTAAAAGTGATGCAAAAGTGGTGCAAGGGCTTGTAAATCTGCCCCATGGTGTTCAATAGAGAGACGTAGTGGCTACTAGTGTTTTGGAAGCTTCAGGATTTGATGAAGGAAGGCACAACTTGGAGAATTGGTTTTATTTCTCTTCATTTAATCACTTTCAATATATGCTAGAATGCACAGCATACATAGAAGAAGAGAAATGCCTTCATTTATTAATTTTTGTGCAGG
>CAWUFW010011758.1:580000-591257 GCA_963921515.1 Calotriton arnoldi
TTATATTTCAACAGGAGCAGCCTGCCAGTTGATGCCTTTGTGTTCTACTGCAGCTTCCCAGAGTGTTCTAAAGAACAACTAGAGCGCTAACAGCCTTACTTATGACAAAAGTATGGCACACCTGAAGCCATCTTGATTGGAATAAACCGGTAACACTTAAAACATTTAATTTAAAAAGGAACAAAATGAGGGGTTCTTTTTGAAAATAGAAATTATGGTTAGTGCTGCAGAAAGAAAAATTAGGGCATGTTTTAAGTGAGATCTCAAATCCTCTTCTATTTCATTAGAAAATTCTGACATGCAGACTGAAACAATCACTTTCAATACCAGCAGCAGACTACCAGTTAACTCCCTGGTGAGCAGTAGCTTTACTCCAGTGATCTAATGAGCAACTAGAGTGCTAACATTCTGAATTTATGGCAGATGTGAGACACATCTGAATGCCTTCTTGATGGAATCAAAGTAAAAAACTGAAAGCATTTCCTACTGAGGAGACTGCAGTAAATGAAGAAATTAGGAAACTTCATAACAAAGAAGTCTTCCAAGATGGCCACCAGTGAAAAAAGAGCCCAAATGTAGCACAAATATTACCCAGATGTAGCCCACATATAGCCCAATGACAAAAGTGTGCAAAACACTTTTATTTTTAGTTTTTTGCAGTTTTATGTAGTGCAGACTGGTCAGGTATTGGAGCATTGCATCTTAAAACATGACCCCCTACACTACAAAAACACCACTGCACTACCTTAAACCCTAAAACACTACCCCCAGCACGACCCCCTACACTACCCAAACACCACTGCACTACCCTAAAACATGACCCCCTACACTACACAAACACCACTGCACTACCCTAAACCCTAAAATACTACCCCCAGCACGACCCCCGACACTACACAAGCACCACTGCACTACCCTAAACCCTAAAACACTACCCCCAGCACGACCCCCTACACTGCCCGAACACCACTGCACTGCCCTAAACCCTGAAACACCAGCCCCTGCATGACCCCCTACACTGCCCGAACACCACTGCACTGCCCTAAACCCTGAAACACCACCCCTAGCACGACCCCCTACACTGCCCAAACACCACTGCACTGCCCTAAACCCTGAAACACCACCCCCAGCATGACCCCCTACACTGCCCAAACCCAACTGCACTGCCCTAAACCCTGAAACACTACCCCCAGCAAGACCCCCTACACTGCCCGAATACCACTGCACTGCCCTAAACCCTGAAACATCACCCCCAGCAAGACCCCCTACACTGCCCGAACACCACTGACCTAAACCCTGAAACACCACCCCCAGCACGACCCCCTACACTGCCCGAACACCACTGCACTGCCCTAAACCCTGAAACACCAGCCCCAGCACGACCCCCTACACTGCCCGAACACCACTGCACTGCCCTAAACCTTGAAACACCAGCCCCTGCACGGCCCCTACACTGCCCGAACACCACTGCACTACCCTAATCCCTGAAACATCACCCCCAGCACGACCCCCTACACTGCCCGTGCACCAATGCACTGCCCTAAACCCTGAAACACCAGCCCCAGCACGACCCCCTACACTGCCCGAACACCACTGCACTGCCCTAAACCCTGAAACACCAGCCCCAGCACGACCGCCTACACTGCCCGAACACCACTGCACTGCCCTAAACCCTGAAACACCAGCCCCAGCACGACCCCCTACACTGCCCGAACACCACTGCACTGTTCTAAACCGTGAAACACCAGCCTCAGCACGACCCCCTACACTGCCTGAACACCACTGCACCGCCCTGAACCCTGAAACACCAGCCCCAGCACAACACCGTACACTTCCCGAACACCACTGCACTGCCCTAAACCCTGAAACACCATCCCCAGCACGACCCCCTATACTGCTCGAACACTACTGCACTGCCCTAAACCCAGAAACACCATCCCCAGCACGACCCCCTATACTGCACGAACACCACTGCACTGCCCTAAACCCTGAAACATCACCCCCAGCAAGACCCCCTACACTGCCCGAACACCACTGCCCTAAACCCTGAAACACCACCCCCAGCACGACCCCCTACACTGCATGAACACCACTGCACCGCCCTAAACCCTGAAACACTACCCCCAGCAAGACCCCCTACACTGCCCGAACACCACTGCACTGCCCTAAACCCTGAAACATCACCCCAGCAAGACCCCCTACACTGCCCAAACACCACTGCACTGCCCTAAACCCTGAAACACCACCCCCAGCACGACACCCTACACTGCCCGAACACCACTGCACTGCCCAAAACCCTGAAACACCACCCCCAGCAAGACCCCCTACACTGCCCAAACACCACTGCACTGCCCTAAACCCTGAAACACCACCCCCAGCAAGACCACCTACACTGCCCGAACACCACTGCACTGCCCTAATCCCTGAAACACCACCCCCAGCAAGACCCCCTACACTGCCCAAACACCACTGCACTGCCCTAAACCCTGAAACACCACCCCCAGCACGACCCCCTACACTGTCCGAACACCACTGCTCTGCCCAAAACCCTGAAACACCAGCCCCAGCACGACCCCTACACTGCCCGAACACCACTGCACTGCCCTAAACCCTGAAACACCAGCCCCAGCACGACCCCTACACTGCCCGAACACCACTGCACTGCCCTAAACCCTGAAACACCACCCCCAGCACGACCCCCTACACTGCCCGAACACCACTGCACTGCCCTAAACCCTGAAACACCAGCCCCAGCACAACCCCATGCACTGCCCGAACACCACTGCACTGCCCTAAACCCTGAAACACCAGCCCCAGCACAACCCGTACACTGCCCGAACACCACTGCACTGCCCTAAACCCTGAAACACCAGCCCCAGCACGACCGCCTACACTGCCCGAAAACTACTGCACTGCCCTAAACCCTGAAACACCACCCCCAGCAAGACTACCTACACTGGCCGAACACCACTGCACTGCCCTAAACCCTGAAACACCACCCCCTGCACAACCCCCTACACTGCCCAAACACTACTGCACTGCCCTAAACCCTGAAACACCACCCCTCAGCACGACACCCTACACTGCCCGAACACCACTGCACTGCCCTAAACCCCAAAACACCACCCCAGCATGACCCCCTACACTGCCCGAACACCACTGCACTAAACCCTGAAACACCACCCCTGCACGACCCCCTACACTGCCGGAACACCACTGCACTGCCCTAAACCCTGAAACACCACCCCCAGCACGACCCCCTACACTGCCCTAACACCACTGCACTGCCCTAAACCCTGAAACATCACCCCCAGCACAACCCCCTACACTGCCTGAGCACCATTGCTCTGCCCTAAACCCTGAAACACTAGCCCCAGCACGACCCCCTACACTGCCCGAACACCACTACACTGCCCTAAACCCTGAAACACCACCCCCAGCACGACCCCTACACTGCCCGAACACGACTGCACTGCCCTAAACCCTGAAACACCAGCCCCAGCAAGACCCCCTACACTGCCCGAACACCACTGCACTGCCCTAAACCCTGAAACACCAGCCCCAGCACGACCCCCTACACTGCCCGAACACCACTACACTGCCCTAAACCCTGAAACACCACCCCCAGCACGACCCCCTACACTGCCCGAACACGACTGCACTGCCCTAAACCCTGAAACACCAGCCCCAGCAAGACCCCTACACTGCCCGAACACCACTGCACTGCCCTAAACCCTGAAACACCAGCCCCAGCACGACCCCCTACACTGCCCGAACACCACTGCACTGCCCTAAACCCTGAAACACCAGCCCCAGCACGACCCCCTACACTGCCCGAACACCACTGCACTACCCTAAACCCTGAAACACCAGCCCCAGCACGACCCCCTACATTCCCCGAACACCACTGCACTGCCCTAAACCCTGAAACTCCAGCCCCAGCACCACCCCTACAATGCCCGAACACCACTGTACTGCCCTAAACCCTGAAACACCACCCCCTGCACCGCCCCCTACACTGCCCGAACACCACTGCACTGCCCTAAACCCTGAAACACCACCCCTGCACCGCCCCCTACACTGCCCGAACACCACTGCACTGCCCTAAACCCTGAAACACCACCCCCAGCATGACCCCCTTTACTGCTCGAACACCACTGCACTGCCCCAAACCCTGAAACACCACCCCCAGCATGACACCCTACACTGCCCGAACACCACTGCCCTAAACCCTGAAACACCACCCCTGCATGACCCCCTACACTGCCCGAACACCACTGCACTGCCCTAAACCCTGAAACACCACCCCCTGCATGACCCCCTACACTGCCCGAACACCACTGCACTGCCCTAAACCCTGAAACATCACCCCCAGCACGACCCTCTACACTGCCCGAACACCACTGCACTGCCCTAAACCCTAAAACACCACCCCAGCACGACCCCATAAACTGCCCGAACACCACTGCACTGCCCTAAACCCTAGAACACTACCCCCAGCATGACCCCCTACACTACCCGAACACTACTGCACTACCCTAAACCCTAAAATACTCCCCCAGCACGACCCCCTACACTACCCGAACACGACTGCACTGCCCTAAACCCTAAAACACTCCCCCAGCACGACCCCCTACACTACCCGAACACCACTGCACTGCCCTAAACCCTAAAACACTCCCCCAGCACAACCCCCTACACTACCTAAACACCACTGCACTGCCCTAAACCCTAAAACACTACCCCTGCATGACCCCCTACACTACCCAAATACCAATGCACTACCCTAATCCCTAAAACACTACCCCCACACAACCCCCTACACTACCCAAAGACCACTGCACTACCCTAAACCCTAAAACACGACCTCCTACACTACACAAACACCACTGCACTACCCTAAACCCTAAAAAACTACCCCCAGCACGAACCCCTACACTACCCAAACACCACTGCACTACCCTAAACCATAAAACACTACCCCAGCAGTACCCCTATGCTACCCAAACACCACTGCACTACCCTAAACCCTAAAACACTACCCCCAGCAGTACCCCCTACACTACCCAAACACCATTGCACTACCCTAAACCCTAAAACACTACCCCCAGCAGTATCCCCTACACTACCCAAACACCACTGCACTACCCTAAACCCTAAAACACTAAAACACTAACCCCAGCACGACCCCCTACACTACCCAAACACCACTGAACTACCCTAAACCCTAAAACACTCCCCCCAGCACGACTCCCTACACTACCCAAACACCACTGCACTACCCTAAACCCTAAATCTACCCCCAGCATGACCCCCTACACTACACAAACACCGCTGCACTACCTTAAACCCTAAAACACTACCCCCAGCACGACCCTCTTCACTACCTAAACACAACTGCACAATTTGTTACAGGCGTTGCAACACAGGCCTGTGGTGCTTACTGGAAGTACCTGGTGGGCTAGTTGGGCCCCAGGGACTCTCAGGATTCAAGGTGACCTAATCCCCCAACTTAAAACGCGCCACGGGGCGCGTTTGCACAGTGGTGAAAGGAGGGGGCGGGGCCTCAGGTGACATGTGCGCAAACACGCCCTGTGGTGCGTTTTAAGTTGGGGAGTTAATTCCTTTGAATCCTGGGGCCAACTAGCCCACCAGGTACCTTCAGTAAGCACAACAGAGTTGCGTTGCAGAGAGGTGAAAAAAGGTGCGTGGCCTCGGAACGCCTCTCTGCAACTCAGCTCTGTGGTCCTAACTGTAGGTACCTGGGGGGATAGTTGGGCCCCAGGGACCCTCAGGATTCAAGGGGACTTAATCCCGCAACTTAAAACGCGCCACGGGGCGCGTTTGCACACATGTCACCTCAGGCCCCCCTCCCTTCACCACTGTGCAAACGCGCACTGGCTCTGGTTAGTCAGAGTCAGTTACCACCAGTACCCGTCTGAAAAAGTTGTGGGCACAGGATGATTTTGCAACAAGGCCTCTTTCTGCTCCTCTGTTGGTTCTTTCTGCACATCTTTTGCTTCTTTCTGTGCGTTTTTTCTTCTTTCTTCACATGTCCTACCTCTGTTGGCATAGTTAGAAATTAGCATTTAAAAAACCTTTGAAATTCACTGAAAAACCATAGGTTTCAGGCACGTTATAGTTAGAAATTAGCATTTAAAAAACCTTTGAAATTCACTGAAAAAAACCATAGGTTTTAGGGACAGTTATAGTTAGTTGGACATTGCACTCATACAAAACCCGTGAAATTCCCCTGTTATAGTTAGTTCAGCTAACTATAACTCGCGCCCCGCAATGCACTGCTGATGACGTCACATATTACATCACTCATGACATGGTCAGTGACATCACTGATGACATCACTGATGACATCTCAAATGACATCACTGATGACATCATCCATGTGATAATTTCATGCATCTTCTCACACCCTAATATAACTTTTGATACACCCACTCTAAATTACAGACTGCCATTCTCAAAACCATAGACACTCCAACACCAAAAACTACATACCCACTCACTGATTCTTAGGTCTACACAGACATCCACTCACTCACCTGTACAGTCACTCATACTTACAGTCACTCAGTACAGGACTATCATATGCACTCATACACCTATATAAATACTCACACACCGCCACTCATCCATAGAGGTACTCACACACCTAGTCAGTCATGCAAAAAATTAATCACACACCCATTTACTCACCTATACAGTTACACACACACCAGCTCACTTACTCATACAAATACTAGCACATTCTTACGCTCTTATACAATAACTGATACAAGCACACACGCATCCATACAGCCACTCTCACAATAACACACTCACTTATAGCCATTTAAATACTCTAGCACACATATATACTGCCTTTTACATATGTAGTTACTCGCACATGTACCACTGAGATATACATTCACTCACTAACACACCCATACACACACTCACCCACCCAAGCAGTCCATCACAGATGCACTCTTGAAATCATGCACCCAGTGAATCACCCACTCACACATCTATGTATAGAGTCACACACACCCCACCCACACAAACACTCAGGCAGCCATACAGATACTCAGAGAACCAATCAATAACCCATATAGACACTCATGTAGCTATTCGCAAATCCATGCATCCACTTACACAGCAACAGACAGACGGATACAGACATTCACCCAGTTTAGTCACTAACCCATGCATTCAGTAAGATACGTTAAATCACTCACTTATAGAGTCACTCACGCACCTACTAAATCATCCATACAGACACTTACACACCCACTCATTCTTCAATACGTCTTTTCCTATATATATTAAAAATATTTAAACTTTACAGAAACACACAGGGGTCGATTCCGAATCTGGCCGGAAATCTCTCCGACCGAGCCGGACCCGGAGAGATTTCCGACCGAATCGGACCCGTGCAGTCCGACCGAACGAGTACGATGCGCACGTATGCCATCGGACACGAGTCGGTCGGACTCCCATTGAAGTCAATATATATATATGTGTGTATATATATATATATGTGTTCCACCAATTGCCCGAAGCATTTCAGGAGGGCACTCGACAGAATTCCCACCATCCGGTTTTCGCGTTGGACTTGCCTTCGTGTCACGCTGCTTAAACCTTTTGCCCAACGCGTTTCAAGGAAGTGATCCTCTTCGTCAGGGGCTTGCTTATTCAAACAAAAGGAACGGCCAATCCTTCTTTTATTTTCATGGCATGAGCATGTGATTTGTTAACAACCAATAGTTGGCCCGCATTCTGTGGAGCGGCACGCTGGGACATGAAGTCCATTATTCCCTAAGTGGGTTCAGTTCCCTTTGTCCTCTTTAAAAGCATCATTATTTTCCTTAGTAGGACTCGTGGCACTCAGGCAGGTCTGTAATATTCTTGGAACTCTGTGCTGTATCCAGCTTGAAAATCGTTTTCAGCAACAGCCTCTCTGTCTTTATGTAGATGGTGCTCCTCCCCAGGACAGGACTGCCCTGCTGTAATTTGTTCCACCAATTGCCCGAAGCATTTCAGGAGGGCACTCGACAGAATTCCCACCATCCGGTTTTCGCGTTGGACTTGCCTTCGTGTCACGCTGCTTAAACCTTTTGCCCAACGCGTTTCAAGGAAGTGATCCTCTTCGTCAGGGGCTTGCTTATTCAAACAAAAGGACTTCATGTCCCAGCGTGCCGCTCCACAGAATGCGGGCCAACTATTGGTTGTTAACAAATCACATGCTCATGCCATGAAAATAAAAGAAGGATTGGCCGTTCCTTTTGTTTGAGATGTCATCAGTGATGTCATCAGTGATGTCACTGACCATGTCATGAGTGATGTAATATGTGACGTCATCAGCAGTGCATTGCGGGGGCGTGAGTTATAGTTAGCTGGACTAACTATAACGGGGGAATTTCACGGGTTTTGTACGAGTGCAATGTCCAACTAACTATAACTGTCCCTAAAACCTATGGTTTTTTCATTGAATTTCAAAGGTTTTTTAAATGCTAATTTGTAACTATAACGTCCCTGAAACCTATGGTTTTTTCTGTGAATTTCAAAGGTTTTTTAAATCGTACCCGCCAACTCCAACCTGCAAAGTCACGATGCAAGGCGCGAAAAACCACGACGAGTCGGACGGAGGACAAACCGTCACGACCGACACGCCACTACAAACCAGGCGAAGCAACACAATACACGCGACCGGCAGCGTCGCAGCATACAAAACTGCACAAACACAGCGTGAGCGAAGCGGAAAACACCGTCTGAGACCAATGCAGGGTCCGACTCCGGTCACAGAACGTTTCCAACATACACAAACAGCACAAAGGAAAAATCAACCAAAAAAGGCCAAACAAGCAATTACCAAGCCAATAAATACTGGGGGGGTGGGGACAGAGAACAAAGACACACCAACAACTCCACCTATATAAAGGACACAAATCACTACCATGAGCCTTTGCAAATGCCATTCCCACTGCCAGCACCCAAGAAAGCAACCACACACCCACAGCTCATCCCTCACACAAGCCACACACCAGCAGCACACCAACAAATACCTACCTCCACATACACCCAGCACAACACACACCCACACACCCTCACCTGCACACCAGCACACACATCACCCACCATCACCAACCATCACCATGCCCCCAAGAAGAATCCCAAGTTTCTAGATTGTGAATTGGAAGTCCTGGTAGAGCGAGATCCCTCAGGAGTTGGAGCCACAGCTGTTTGGCACTATTGGTCCAACAGACCCCCATGTCGCAGAAAACCAAGATGTGGGAGAGGATCATCAACAGGGTGAACGCCCAATCACCATGTCGGCGCACAAGACGGACATCCAGAGCAGGTGGTATGACGTGCAGGAGGGTCCGGGAGCTGCTCAAGAAAGACTACCACCTGAGCCAATACACCGGCAGTGGCCCTCCTGCCAAGCCAGTATACCTCCAGGCCCTGGGAGGAGAAGGTGCGGGCCATCCTTCCGCCAGTGAGCGTATATGGACTAGAGGACATCCCAGAGCCTGGTGAGTACACAACAAATGTACACAATAAGCTGCCACAGAAACACACACATCACTGTCCAAGGGAGAAGTCAAACCATGCACTCATAGCAATTACACAGCAACTAGAGACAGAATCATCCCAAAATGTGTATGTCAGTCAGATAAACACAACACATGCCATCAAAAAAGTCACATCCAACTGTGCCAACACATGTACAAAACACAACCACAACTACAGCTAGGCAGTGGCACAAATAGAACTAACACACACATCCACACATGTAGCCACCACAACAACACCAACACACAGTGAAGACCACTCAAAGGAAGGAATTCTGTGTATGCTGGCTAAGTCAGTGTAGCCAATAGCATCATGGGAGTCGCAGTCACACATATTGCCCCCACAACTGTCCCATCAACACCACCGTGAACCATGCTCACATCACAGGGAGTGGAGAAGGACTCACAAGATGGCTGACACTGGCTACTGCTGTGGGGAGCACAAGGCCCTGCTGCCAACTGTGCACCAACAAACAGCAGGACACCACTGACTGACATCCTGAGAGACAACACACTCCCTGCAATGCCAAGCACGTTCCATGGTGGGATATCTGGCTGGCTGGCTGGGTGGGAAGGAGGACTTACAGCACTGACCATAGTCCGGCACCTCCCCTCACACCCCCGACACAAACTCCACAGTACCCACCTGGTAGAACGCAACGCCCCCTCCATCCCCTGCCACAAGATCCCGCAAGCACCACCACCCTGGGTTGTATTTGTGTGAGAAGCACGGGGACACTCTTGGGACTCTTAAGCCCAAACAACTGCCAGGGACAACACTCCCAGCCATCCTGTCTGCACAGCCAGCCCACCCCACAGGGAAGCAGAGTCAAAAGGAAGGAAGCATGGGCATGCTGGGAAGGGGGTGGAGGCAATAGCATGATGGGAGTGAGTGAGTCACAGACATTGCTCAGCCTCACTGACTGGCCACATCAACACCACCCACGAGACCATGCTCACATCACAGGGAGTGGAGAAGGACTCACAAGATGGCTGACACTGGCTACTGCTGCGGGGAGCACAAGGCCCTGCTGGGAACTGTGCACCAACAAACAGCAGGGCACCACTGACTGACATCCTGAGAGACAACTTACACTCCCTGCAATGCAAGCACGTTCCATGGTGGGATATCCGCTGGCTGGGTGGGAAGGGGGACTTGCAGCACTGACCATAGTCACCAGCACCTCCCCTCACCCCCCCAACACAAACTCCACAGTACCCACCTGGTAGAATGCAATGCCCTCCATCCTAACACAAGATCCCACAAAAGCACCACCACCCTGGGTTATGTTGTGTGAAGCACAGGGACACTCTTGGGACTCTTAGCCAAACAACTGCCAGGACAGCACTCCCAGCCATCCTGTCAGCACAGCCAGCCCACCCCACAGGGAAAGCAGAGTCTGAGGAAGGAGAGCATGGGCATGCTGGGAAGGGGTGGTGGGCAATGGCATGATGGGAGTGGGTAGTCACAGACATTGCTCAGCCTCCCCAGCTGTCCCATCAACTTCGCACCCTGAACCATGCTCACATCACAGGAGTGGAGAAGGACTCGCAAGATGGCTGACTCTGGCTACTGCTGTGGGAGCACTGAGGCTCCCTGCACTTGCCAACTGTGCACCAACAAACAGCAGAGGACACCTGACTGACATCCACAGAGAGACAACTTACACTCCCTGCAATGCAAG